>JAVIWB010000690.1:0-16577 GCA_031893035.1 Dermolepida albohirtum
TTGTTTAAGTGGCGGCGCAGATATTGGAATTGCTTTATTTCTGGCTTTGCAAAACCAATTGTAGACGACTTGATCCACTGCCAATCCTTCCGACTTCGGAAATTTTCGTTTTAGCTCCATGTTAACACCTTCCTCGACCATCTTTTTTAATTCACCTTTATTTTTCATAATATCGTTAATTTGTGTTTTTCCAACCCCATATTTTTCGGCCAACTTTCGCGAACTTAACGCATACTTTTCACTTTCCGCGATTATATTTATTTTGTCTTTTAGCGACAAACGTTTTCTTTTTTGCGACATACTTAATTAAGAACCTTTCGAATACGGAGACAACTTTAAACTGAATTGTTTCCTTTAGAATAATAAAGTTTAAATCGAAAAGGGTGAATTACTACCAGGTAATAGGAAACCCCGGGAAACCCCGACAATTTGTATTAGGTATTTCCGTCAATAAAGATATACATGTCATAAATAGTCCGGCCGACATTGGCAGGTAAATTTCTATGAAAATAGGCCGTAAAAGTTTGGGTTATTTGGCCGCGGCCCTTTTACAAAGGTGGCCGTAATTAACGGGTATTTGTGTATGGGAATTTCCTTATAGTCGATTCGGGTGGCCGCTTTAGTCAGGTGGCCGTTAACACAGGTTTTACTGTATTAAATTAAGAAGTAATTCAAAGTTGACGACTTCGAATTTCATCATACTACTGAACTTAATATAATAATAATAATGACGTTTATTTCCAACAGACTTAAAGCCCAATAATAGGAAAATACAAAATAGCTAAGTGAGTTTAGACATATGTATGTATGTGTAGCAGATATAATTTAAAACAATTAGAGCTAATTCAAACAAAAGTTAATCAGAAAAGCAAACGGAAACAAAAATTACTAGAAATACATGCTAAGCAAACAAGTCAGCAAATTCGTTAGCACTTTTACTCAAAATGTAGACCGATGTTCTCCTGAGAATATTAGTCCGCGCCCTTGGTGTCACAATGGACACATTGCATCTAGAATTCAAACCGGGCACTAAAAAACACAAACAATGCAGTAACGAAGGACAGTCAACACTGTTTCCAAGGATACCACCACAGAGACCAGCCTTCCTGTCATGCAAAGAGGACATATTATGCTCAAGAAGCAACTCTCCCTGCGACACACTTCTTTGTGGGTAAGCACCACTAATCTTGAAGGTAAGGAATTTTAAAAACATTCGATGAATGCGCTCCAACTTCAAGCACTCACATGCATATATCAGAGACCAGACCAGTGATGCATACTCCAGTTTGCTCACAACGTAAGCATAGTATAGGGACTTTAATGCAGCAGGGTCACAGAAATATTTGGAGGTGCGGAATACACACCCCAGCGATTTGCAGGCTTCCGAGCACACACTAGTGATATGTGACCGAAAGGTAAGACAATAGTCGAAAATTACTCCAAGATCCCTAAACTCACTCATTCTCCTCAAACTATCATCCCCGATGTGGTACGCGGATTCAAAAAGCAAAGTAGACCGTGAGAAGGTCATGGTATAGCATTTGTTAATGTTTAATCTTAATCCAAACCGTCTACACCACCCATCCAGGAAGTCCAAGTTCCGCTGCATGTTATCAGCATTCTCAGAGTAACGAATTTCGGAAAAGATCTTGACGTCATCGGCGTAGGCGAGCACCTGACAATCAATGTGACAAAGAAGGTCGTTTATAAATAATATAAACAGCAGAGGACCCAAATTAGACCCCTGTGGCACGCCAGACGTCAAAAAGAAATCAAAGGAGGAATATCCATTGTACGTCGTGTAACAACGTCTCTCGGCTAGGTACGATCGTAATAGATCAGTTGAAGCAGGAACCAAACCGAAAGAGACCAGTTTATGCAGCAATATACGATGGTCTAAGGTATCAAAGGCCTTTGAAAGGTCAGTATAAATAACATCAACCCGACCACGCCCATCCAGAACCTCACCCACATACTGCACAAAAGTTGCCAAATTGGTAACCGTGGATCGACCAACAACAAAGCCATGCTAATGAGAAGATATCAGAGAACGTGTGCTATTGAAAAGCCTGGAGTGAAGAATCTTTTCGAATACCTTAGCGAAGTTAGGATGATGGAAATAGGTCTGTAGTTGTTAATTATAGCACGGTCACCTTTTTTGTGCACAGAGACAATTCTTGCAGTTTTCCAAATGTCTGGAAAAATGCTCGTCGATATGGAGAGATTAATAATAATAATCTTTAAAGGGTAAGTAAAGACAGCCAAGAATTGCATCATCACCAGCCGAAAACTTGTTGGTAAACGAGCCCATTAGACCTATTAACTCATCCTCAGTTGTCAGTGAGAAGGAGTAAGGCAAGGAATTAGTATATGAATCACTAAGCGTTAAGTCCAATGGCGATAAAAATGCAGAAGCGAACACATCTGCAAAGGCATTTACAATTTGGTCCGGGTCATCGAAGGTGTTCCCGTTATCGTACCCCTTACAGAGAAAATTTATTAATGAGTTGCCCCTTCGCGTAAACAAAAACATTCTGCCATTCATTTGGGATCTAAGCCTGCAGAAACGAGTGCGCGCTCATTGGTTGCGATGATATATTTCAAAAGCGGTCGGATATACCCGAAGTTGAGATTCATATGCGTATAGTATGTGTATGAATCCCGGATTAGATTCATAATGGCAAATCGACGGCATTCTTTACTATGTTCCACAAGTGTTAATAGAATTCTTAACCGATTTTCAACATTAGAATATACTGGCGCTATTATTAAATGCATTTTAAAATTAGATAAGTCCGTAAGTTAATTCCTGAAGCAATTGATCTCATCGAGGTACCTACTGAATCTCAGGTAAACAATACAATCTGGAAATCATCGGACTATTTACACATAATTTGTAATTCAGTTTATAAGTTATTCACTTTAGACATTATTCACATTTTTAATGCCTCTATAATCATTTTAAGTAATAGATTTTTTTAAAACTCATCATACAAAGCTTCCGAAATTAGGTTTTTCACTCTTTGGAAGTAATCAAATTTGTTCAAAATTACTAACTTGTTCTCTTCATTATTAACTGAATTTTGTTTGTACTGCTGTAAATTCTCCTTAATTTGGATTTTATCTGCCTTTCTGATGAAATTTTTTGAACCTTGTACAAAATCCTTAATTAAGGTTTCAATGCTTGCAATTATCTCCTCCGTAGGAGTGTCACCATTTGGCAAACAATATTTTAAATATTTATTTAGTAAGTCTATTTCTTCTCAATTAAAAGTCCCAGATGAACGATTGGTGACTAGCGTTACTTTTAAAGGAATTATATCAATACTGTTTTCTAATAAAGGGCAAAACTTGAATTTCTTATTTAGACTTCTAATTTTTCTTTCAAATTTATCGTTTGTGATTTCTATAATTTTCGTATGTAAATAACACCACTCTTCAAATATAACATTGCATATAAGTTGTGAACATCAGTGTGATTTGGTTTTAGCAAGATGAGTGTCGAGAATTTTTTCTGTGTAAGAATTAACGCAAATCCAGGTGCGACACTGTGATTAATAATCTGCTAATGATGACAACTCAGTTGTCGAAATATGTATACTGAGTACGAACATTGATGCAGTAAGGGCTTTTTTGCCTTTTTTGGATTACTTCAATTGACCAGTCTTCACTGATATTTACCTTAACAAATATAATCCATATTTCGTGCAGATTCCGAAAACGTTCGTGTTTTGGTCTGGAAACATAATTATAATTTTTTAAAAATAATTTTATTATATCCACAGTCGAGACCAATAAAAAAAAAAGGAAAAAAATTAATGAGATTTTAAGATAAATAAGCTATTTACGAAAAAAATCAGTAAGCAAGCAAAAGAAAATTCTTAACAACAAAAATGGGTTTAAGTATTACATACATAAACACTCACTCTTCGAAACACTAATTACTTTAAACAAATCAAGAAATGAAAAACACAATCAAGGTAAGCCCTATTTAAATTTTAAAAAAAATAGTAGGGACATATGTATTTGGACCAGATAATATAGTATAGCTTCTCTCCTAGATTGAGAGAGGTAAATGATCAAGCGCCATCTACAATCCACGGACCCTTTACAGAAAATAATTATTTTCTTTGTGAAATAAATAATAATCATGGAATGTCTAAACAGTTATCTAAATTTATTTGTAAAATTTAATTTTTACTTTTAATAAAGTAAAGTTTTTTCAGTAAGAAACTTAAAATTAAACTAATTCGAATTATAAACGGCAAAAACTAATTTGCATGAAAAGTTAATAAATTGGAATATATATAATGTAATACATTAAACCTTGCTTTTCTTTAATTAAAAACGTAGGTTATATTTATCATAAACCATATGCATTGTTCCATCGTTTGTACAACTTGTTTGATATGCACAATATATGTAATTAACATACATACATCGCAAGCATGAAATCTTTATTTGCATTGTGGAAATGTAGCATTATCTAACACAATTACATAATTTTTTCAAATGTGGAAGTACTTTTTCGAAACGTGTCTCGAAGATGTTTGCATTTATGTGTCCGTAGTAATCAATGTTCTTTTTTGATTCGGACAAGAAAGAATGATCCTGAACAAAACGTAATTGTAAATCCATAAATTTTTTGCAAAAGGTGTGTCTTAATTTCTTCTGCTTTAGAGGAACATTTGTGGCATACTTTCAAGTTGTACAAAGTATAGCTGTCGATTGTTTCACCACTGGGTGTAAGACTATAATCATTTATTATTAATTATTATTATCATTATATAATATTATCACAATGTTATAGTAAAAATTTTTTCTAACAAGTTTGCAAAATAGTGTTATGTATAGTAGATCGTGTTTAACAACGAACGCAGTCAAACGTAATTCCACTAAAAAATAAATCATTACATTACATTAATAGAAAAAAAAACTGTGTTGATGACCCACCTTCCCCAATTTCTTGTTCTTGGGAAATGAAGCAAAACATGTTTAATAAGGCTTACATTTCACCTTATGAATATTTCATAAACAGTGTTTAATTATCGAGTCTTTTACTTTTGCATAACCCAAATTGGTCAATTTCTATGCCTTTTTGTAACCATCTCATAAATTCCTGAATTGTTTCCAAATTGGAAATTGCTGTACCAGCATCTGTTTTAAATTGTCAATACATTTTCAACACTTGAAACTTTTTACTGAATAGATTTAAAAGTGACATTTTATATTCTTATGCACTTTAAAATAGTACATATAACTGACATAAAGTTCCTAACAATCGATAGATGTCGCAGTGATAGATTAGTTTCTAAAACTGTAGAGCTGGCAACGCTGGTTTAAGTACATTTTTTCAAAATATTGGTCACATTCTCTTGATAAATAAAATATTGAAAACTAAAGTTCAAATGTGAATCTAAGCAGCAACTCCTATACAAATAAAAAATGTATTAGTACTTAGGTTTGGTGATTGAATGTAAGTAAGTGTACTTTCATATTAAAAACCAAAGTTATAAATTTTTTAAAAAATGAGCAATAAATAATAACTTTGGTTGATAATTATTAAATATGTTTATTTCATGGTTCTATTAACAAAAATATTGCTACTATTTTATAACAAAACAGAATTTAAAGATAATTTTTAAATATTAAATTTCTTACATATTATGGTATATTTGTTTTTTCACATACGTAGCAGAAACTAATTCTTTCAAAAAATAATTATCAATCTATGAAAAATTTCAATTTAGATTACCATTGCCACCATTCTCCCTAATTTCTCTTTGAGTAGATGGCGCTCTTCAGTAATTTTTTTTTTGGGAGGGAATTTCATTTTAGTTACGATCTTGTTGGACCTGTTGATGAATTATATTCATAGCAATATCTTATTTAACTGATTTTAGTCTCTGATATAAATTGTTTAAAATTTCAAGTAGGTAAACTAAGTAGTGAATTGTAGAATGAATTTTTGTTTTTCTGTAATTTTTCCAAGTATTTAAATAATAGATCTGAATTTTTCTAGTGCTTCACCTTTTTCTAGTTAGAAGTAAAATATTTATCAATACTCTTTAGTAGTTGACAAGTTTTCATAGATTGTCAAGCTATTTTAATAATAATAATTTCATTTGTCCAGCAGATAGACTATTACAAGATAAAAAAATTTTAAAATACAGTGCAAAAAATACGAGTAAAACGCAAGTAATTACAAAGGTCCTGTGAAAAAAAGAAAGAAAACCGAAATTAAATCTAAATAAACAAAAAGAAATCAATAAATATTAAGTTTGCATACTTATTATAACTAAAGTTAATGGAACGGATTGACAAATAAGGCATTAACATTCCGCCTTATATGCGAAGACGAAGCTTTATATAAAACATTCCTGCTTGCTTTAGGAACAACACTTTTATTAAACATTTGGCACTAAGTAAATCACGCCTAGCTGGAAATTAAAATTATGAAGCAAATTGACATGGACAACTCCAGGAGGAGGATATTCACTACTAGTTTTAAAAACAAAGTTTTTCAAAAATCTCTTGGACTCTCTCAAGTTGCAGATGTAAGTACACATAGTGCGGGTATCAAATTCAAATTTAGAATGTACAAATGAATAAAATAGCAATCTTAGCATAGAGAGGATCCGTAAAAACGATTGAATAAACTAAGAGAACGTGAAACAGAATTACGGATGAACTGAATGTGTTCAGAAAAGCTTAGGTATGAGTCGAATAGTACTCCTAAGTCTTTAACCTCAGTTTGGTCAACTGAATAATTAAATATAAGAGGGTTATTACACTTGGAATAGGTAACTACTTTGCATTTGCTAATGTTAAGTGTTATTTTATTAGACTCACCATTAGACAATACTTAGCTCTAATATACTGCCAAAATACCTTAGGCTTGCCTGAAATATTGTATTAATTTTAGTTACATAATTTCCATTTATTAAAACAATATTCTTTTAATTTGACTAGCCGAATCAACTTGCTATTAAACAAACAAGGAAACTGACCAGAAGAGAAACTACGTGGGGCACATTTCTCAATGTAAGAGTACGTAATATTATAGAAAATAGAAGTAGTTAGTTTTTGAGAAAGACCAATCGGTTTCCCCAAGAATACAATATAAGGTTTCATAATCAGCACGATGTAAATTGAATGTTATTCAAGTTTGAAGGAAAGCTAATGTACTCTTGAGTTATCAGAACATTTAATGTAAGACCAAGAGCTGGATGATGAGCATCTAACGGAACCAAAAGACCTAAACTTTGCAAAACATATAATGAGCAGTCAATGTTAGAAAAAACAAGATCTAAAGTTCCGTAATTTCCATTCACCACATTATTGTAATGTTCACACTCAAAGTATTCATAAAATTCTGTAATGTTGTATTACCACCTAATTTAGGGAATTAAAATCACCGAAAATCACTAGATTGTTATCAATGAATCCTACAATAAACACTTTGATATAATTATATCAATGAGGTAATTTAGAAATAACAGATATATCAAATAACACAATACATAAATCATTGGATGCTGCAATCAAAACTCCACCAGTACGTCTACCAATTATGTTACAATCTCTGTTTTTCCTTAAAACAGTAAAAAATTCTAAGTCACTAATGTCCCCAGTAAGCCACGTTTCAGTCAAAAAAAAACTGGATATTCGTAATGCTTTCACATATTTCATTATCCGTGTTTAGACCCTAATAGCAGATACCTGACTCCAAATCGATAATAAGGGGATTTTCAAAATAATAAAATGACTGGAGTAGATCCTCTTTAAACGACTAAATCCGTTTCCAATCGAAAACTTTAAATATATTTAAATGCATGATATCTTTTATTCTTTTCTACTTAACAGAAAGTAATCTATAATTGATCCCTCGTGCCTACTCTCAGACACCCTTGTGTACTTGTGTTCGAACTTGGTGTTTACTACAGTTAAGTTATTTTCTTTACTTCACTGTATTATTATTTCTTCTCCTTTTCTGCACACGTATTGTTCTACTCCACTGTTTTTATTTCCCACTTAACCATTCAGGTCTCAATATCATTATGTGTTCATCAGCATCATCTCTCTGTTTTTATAGTTCTTGAAAGGATAGGAATAGGATGGAGCGAAATACAAACCTTGACTCAAGAGAGAAAACAGTGGAGACAAAATATAAAACTCAACTCCACCAGCCTTACACCTGGTGGTAGAAATGCTCAGGACTAAGTAAGCAAGCAAGTAAATACAAAATTCTTGAATTAAAAATTTCTTTATACCTAAGGTGGTCCTATTTCAATTGTGAAGTACAGTAGGTACAATACTTACCAGATTTTCAATATTAGTCATGTATTCTACTGTGATTGTGTTCTTTAAGAGGTTACCTTTTTACATGTCTAAGGTAGTTTTACAGTTTGTTTTTATAGTCACATTCCGTGCAATTATAACCGCGTTCTTTAAAACGAATCGTTTTTATGTGTATTTTTAAAGTATTGCGTGTTTTATATTCATGTTCCGTACAATTACACAGGGTAACAAAATGAAAAAAAAAATTTGGTGCCGGAAATCTAACATCTGATTTTAGATGTTTTTAATGTGCTGATTCCAAAAATGCCACCAGATTTTTTCTATCAGCTCTAGTTTTTGAGATACAGGTAACTCTAACTTCCTCCTTGGACAGCAGAGTGGTTATACAAAATATCCTTGTTTTTTGTGCCTTTGGGACAGCAGAGATAAAAATAAGCACAGGGTTAAAAAAATGGCCTTCAAGAGATGTCATGATTCAAGGAAAACAAAACGTGATCAACGAACCTTTAGTTGCAAGAGAAAAAATCTTACTTCCGCCCTTGCATATCAAGCTAGGCTTAATGATGCAATTTGTGTAGGCTTTAAATCGAGATGGAAATTGTTTTGGGTATTTATCACGTAAATTTCCTGGCATTAGCACGGAAAAACTAAAAGCTGGTATATTTGATGGTCCTCAAATAAGGCAACTTGTTAAAGATCCACAATTCACCACATCAATGAACGAGACTGAATCTAACGGTTGGTGTTCATTTGTTCAAGTAGTACAAAATTTTCTTGGCAATCATAAAGCAGAGAATTACGTAGAATTAGTGGAAACTATGCTTTCAAATTTTAATATTCTCGGCTGTAACATGAGTATAAAAGTTCACTACCTCCACAGCCACCTAGATCGTTTTCCAGAAAACTTAGGTGATTGTAGTGAAGAACAGGGGGAAAGATTCCATCAGGATATTAAAACTATGGAAGATCGTGATCAAGGACGATGGGATAGCCACATGATGGCGGACTACTGCTGGAGCCTTCAGCGAGACTGCCCTAGTAAACTCCATTCTAGAAAGTCGTATAAAAGAAAATTTTTATGTGATTAGTGACTAATGTAATTATGTAAATTAAGTTTTTGCAATAAATACTTAAATCCATGTGTCTTTGTTTTTTTAACTGTCAATAGTAATATTATATATTATAACAGTTATAACGTAAAATATATACACAATTTTTTTAAAAAATCTCAAAAACTAGATCTGATAGACCAAATCTGAGAACTTTTTTACATTCTGCATCCAAAAATTATCCAGGAACAGTTAAAAAATCGCAGGCACCAAAATGTGTGTTGGCCTGTGTTATAATCGCGTTTTTTAAGATGAGTTGTTTTTATGTGTATTTTTAAAGAACGCGTATTGATTGTTATATACTCACACTCCCTGCACTTATAACCGTATTCTTTAAGATGTGTTTCAAAGCGATGTTTACAATTTGTATAGATAAATTGTATAATCTGGGTTTTAGAGGAAGCATTAATAATTGCCTATCATCATGATCTCCCGAATTACATCTCTTGTGGAAGAGTATTTTTATATACTGACGATACTTAAATTCTAATATCTGCCGAGAGTACTGGTGCAAGCGCGTAACAATTTGGAAAGGGTTCTCCATGATTTTCATAGTCGGTGTCACAAAAACAAACTAATTATTAACACTGAAAAAAACAATTTAATTCTATTTAATCATAAATTAAATAATAGAAATTATGAGAATCTTACTATAAACTTTAGGAACCATACGTTTTGAATCTACTTTATCGTTCACATTCTTAGGAATCAATGTGGATTGGGTTTCGCATATTCACATTGCATACGTGATATTAAATTCTCCTTATTTTGCAATATGCGATTTAAAATTTAATAACTTTTTGGACGGAAAGTCTCTTTTAACCGTTTACTATTCCCTTGCCGAGTCGGTGTTAAATTGCAATACAAATGCGTGGGCGCAATCCATCGAATGGGAGAGGGTCTTCATTATCCAAAAAAGAATACTGCGGGTGATCGTTGATCTGGAGCCAATGAATACATGTCGTCCAATCTTCCGTGATAGTACATTATTGACATTTACATGTATTTATATACAGTGAGTTCATTAATGATTGAGATGGAACCTTATGCAACCAAACATACACTATTGGTAGCCTTACATTCAAAATTCCCTAGACCCTAGAAATCTGGATCTTGATGAAAGAAAATTAATTAATGAAATGGGTAATAAAAGAAACAAAATTGTTTCATATTTTACATTAAAAAAAAATTACTGATAATTGATAACACGTAATTACAAATCAAATAAGGCAAAATGTCAAACAATTTAGTAGGGTTATAAAGAGAGATCTGTCACGATCTAGTTACAAGGATATTTCATACCAACTGTAATCTTTGTTGTTGTATACTTGGTTGCATAATCCGTCTCAATCTTTATTGAACACGTTGTATGTAAGTTGCTGCAGTATGTATTTTTCAATAAAATTGGAAGCGACTTGCATGATTATAATACCAGAACCATGGACAACTTTGTAATTACGGCGCACACGTTCACGGGTTACAAAAGGTCCCCCCATTGATATGAGTGGTCTTTTATACAATTTTGTTCCAGCTACTGTAGAAGAATGTCGATAATTACCAAGTACTCAAAAAAAAGCTTTGCATGTAAATGACTAACCTGGTTAATAAAACATTATTATTATTACTACTTCTTAAGATGTTTAGCTTTCATGTGTCTTACTAAACACGTCTTGACGTTTGTCTTATATACACACTCCATGCAATTATAATCATATTCTTTAAGATGCTTCGTTCTTATGTGTTCTTTTAGAGATCTCTTAATGTTTGTCTTGTACTCACAGTCCTCACAGTTAAAATCAATTTTTTTAAGATGTTTGTTTTTCATGTGCACTTGCATGTTTGACTTGATGTTTGTCTTGTATTCACACATCATGCAATTGTAATCATATTCTTTAAGATGTTGTGTTTTTATGTGTTCTTTTAGATATCTCTTAATGTTCGTCTTGTACTCACAGTCCTCACAATTAAAATCAATTTTTTTAAGATGAACTTTCATGTGTCTTTCTAAACATGCCTTGTCATTTGTCTTGTACTCACACTCTATACAATTATAGTCGTATTCTTTAAGATGTTTTGTTTTTATGTGTTGTGATAGACTGCTCTTCTTGTTCGTCATATACTCGCATTCCTTGCAATTATAATAATATTCCTTAAGATGTTGTGTTTTTATGTGTCCTTTTAGACGACTCTTAATGTTTGTCTTGTATTCACACTTTATGCAATTATAATCATATTCTTTAAGATGTTGTGTTTTCATGTGTTCCTTTAGACAATTCTTAATGTTTGTCTTGTATTCACACTCCGTGCAATTGAAATCATACTCTTTCAGATGTTTTGTTTTTATGTGTTGTGATAGACTGCTCATCTTGTTTGTCCTATACTCGCATTCCTTGCAATTATAATAATATTCTTTAAGATGTTGTGTCTTTATGTGTTCCTTTAGACAATTCTTAATGTTTGTCTTGTATTCACACTTCATGCAATTAAAATCATATTCTCTAAGATGTTGTGTTTTTATGTGTTCTTTTAGACAATTCTTAATGTTTGTCTTGTATTCACACTTCACGCAATTAAAATCATATTCTTTAAGATGTTGTGTTTTTATGTGTTCTTTTAGACAATTCTTAATGTTTGTCTTGTATTCACACTCCGTGCAATTGAAATCATACTCTTTAAGATGTTTGTTTTTCATGTGCACTTGCATGTTTGACTTGATGTTTGTCTTGTATTCACACATCACGCAATTATAATCATATTCTCTAAGATGTTTTGTTTTTATGTGTCGTGTTAGATTTCTCTCGTCGTTTGTAATGTAGTCGCACTCATTGCAATTATAATCGTATTGTTTAAGATGTTTACTTTTAACGTGTAATTGTAAACCTTTCTTGTAATTTGTCTTGAACTCACACTCATCACAATTAAAATCATTTTCTTTAAGATGTTTGGCTTTTATGTGTATTTGTAAACTGCGCTTGAAATTTGTCTTGTATTCACATTCCTTGCAATTATAATCGTATTCTTTAAGATGTTTTGTTTTCCTGTGTTCTTTCAATGAGTGTTTGCTGTTTGTTCGAAACTTACATTTCGAGCATTTAAACGGTTTTTCTCTATGATGTGACTTTGAAGTTTTCTCTTCTGTATTTTTAATATTAATTTTCGAACGGTCACGTACAGAATATTTATGTTTGAAGGATATGTGAGTATTTACCACATGTAGCTTGAGAGATTCTTTCTTCTTGAATCTTTTATAGCAAATTCCGCACCTGAACTTTTTCAGTTTGTATTCCCCGTTGGTGTTATTTTTGCACTGCATTACCTTTTTTCGTTTGTTAGTTACAGATGAAATGTTCTTTTCTTCTAAGGTATGACCATCCGGTGCAGGAAGCACACAGTGTCTGAAAATAAGTAAATCTGCTATGAATTAATTTCAAAATGCAACTTTATTGAGAAAAAATGTTTACAAATGAATCATTCAAAATATTGCCCATCGCTAGCGACAACTTTTTCCCATCTTTCTGGCAGAGCTCGAATACCGTCACGGTAGAAGTGTTCGTCTTTTGAGGCTATCCACGAATCAAGCCATTTTGAGATGTCTTCATATGAGCGGAACTGCTGATTAGCCAGACCACGTGCCATCGAACGGAACAAGTAATAATCGGACGGCGCAATATCTGGGGAATATAACAGGTGGGGTAAGACCTCCCATTTGAGCGTTTCTAAGTAGGTTTTAACGGGTTTGGCAACGTGAGGCCGAACGTTGTCATGCTGTAGAATCACTTTTTCGTGCCTCTGCTCGTATTGTGGCCGCTTTTCGCGCAGTGCTCGGCTCAATCGCATCAATTAAGTTCGATACTGTTCCCCAGTGATGGTTTCGTTCGGTTTCAACAGCTCATAATAAGTAACACCGCCCTGGTCCCACCAAATACACAGCAAAACCTTCGCAGCGTGAATATTCGGCCGAACCGACGACGTAGAAGCATGACCGGGCAGTCCCCATGATTTTGTTCTCTTTGGGTTGCTGTAATGAATCCATTTTTCATCACCCGTAACAATGCGATGAAGAAAACCCTTCCTTTTTTGCTGCTGGAGCAGTTGTTCACAGGCGAAAAAACGACGCTCAACGTCTCTTGGCTTCAAATCGTAAGGAACCCAAGTTCCTTGTTTTTGAATCATTCCCAACGCATGCAATCACTGGGAAATAGCTTGGCGGGTAACTCCTAATGCTGAAGCAAGCTCTTTTTGCGTTTGGCACGGATACTCATCGAGCAATGCCTCCAATTCAGCGTCTTCAAAGGTTTTTGGTCTTCCTTCACGCGAACGGTCGTCAACATCGAAATCAGTCTTTGAAGCGACGGAATCAATCACGGCACGTTGTTTCACTTAAAGCAGCATCTCCGTAAACTTTTTGGAGTTCTTGATGTGCTTCAAACGCCGTTTTCTTCGAATGAAAGAAGAAAAGCAACACTTCCCGGAAATAACGATTATTTTCACACAACCAAAAGTATATGACGCAAAAACAAAATCACTAATGTGTCAAAGCGGTTTGTTTACCATATAGCTAAGCTTGGTTCAAGACGTTTTGGTTATGTCACAATCGACCAGCACTTACTACTGGAGCCATCTCTTGAAAAACAGCGAGAACCTAGATGCGCACCTAATAGAATAGTTTTATTTATTATTTGTAAGGATTTATCAAACAAATACCCGTAACCTATACCAACAAGACAACCTTTCAAAACAAACAGCTAAAGTATGAACCAAGATCTAAAAGCCAAAAAGATGAAAGAAGGGCAGCTGGAGGAGTTACGATAATGATTTGGTCCTAAGTTATCTCCTATTGAGCTATTATGGGATGAGCTGGACAGAAAAGCGAAAGTGTGATAGTCACAAAATGCTCCAGAGCTGCGAGACTACTTACAGGAATCATGGGAAATTATCCCCAACTACCGCGAAAATTTGGTGTGCAGAATGCCCAGATCCTTTGTATTAGTATTCTTTATATATATAATTGTTTTCTAATGTAAACAAAACTTTTAGTTAAAAGTCGCAATAAATATATTTTTTTAAATTTCTAACTGCTTCTAAACTTTGTGACGGTAGTGTATATAGTGTTCAGCGTGCTTCCACTAATCCTTGTATATCTTTCTACACAGCTTTAATACACAATTTATTTTATTTCGGCATTTACGAGGCATGGCAAGTAAATAACTTGACTGCCCTCCTTCCATCGGGCAAGGCTGTAATTGGAATGTCATTGACCCTGATACTTTCCAAGTAACAACCCGTAGTTTCATCTCTCTGTCTGCTATGGTGACTTTCAAACTTTAATTGCAGAAGACACTGTTACTTACTAGTGTCATGATAATAGTCGATATAAAAATTGAGCAGCGAATTAACCTGAAAGTCCTTGTCACATTGAAAAAGTCGCCAACAGAATGGAAGCTCTTTGGTGATAATGTTATGTAACGCGCGCGAGTTTTTGAATTGCACAAACGGTTTTCTGAAGGTCGGGAAAAGGTCGAAGATGGTGAACATCCTGGTCGATCTGTGACTGCAAGAACTGAAAGGAACGCTCAGAAAATCAATGAAATTGTGGGGAAAGACAGACATCTGGGCATTCGAATGATTGTCGATATGGTAAACATTAGCAAAGAAACGGTAAGACACATTTTTACATGTCACAGACGTGACAAAAGTTTGTGCAAAAATGGTTCCGAAAACTCGATAATAGATAACTTGATCACTGAAGGTTGATATGTAACCCCTTTTCACATTAATTTTCGTGTTCTGTATACGTATTACGACAACTAAGTTGTCATCATCAGCAGATAATTAAACAGTTTCGCACCTGGAAAACTACGGCAAAAATACCCATACGAATGCAAATTCCGCACACGATCTGTACCGTTGAAAGCCAAAACGCACACAGTGTGCGTTTTGGCTTTCTGTGAAAAGGGGTTATACCACCTTCAGTAATTAAGTTAATAAACCACAGGCTCCATCAACATTACCACAGAAAACTTAAGTCTTACCTTCCATTTCCTTTACGGCAGTAAATCTTGTGGCTCTCTAGATATTCTTTTTCAACCAGGAAAATTTTGCAAACTGGGCATTGGGCGAGCTCTAAAATTTCATAAAAGCATTCTCATTATACTCAATCACTTATAACTAAAAGTTATGTTACAAATAAGGGTAGAAATATTAGAATAGGAACCACTTATCGAAAGGAAAAAGATCATAACATATCAGCTTTTAAAATGGGTTGGATACAAGTTTAGAAGCAACTGAAAAAGATGTACGATACCACACAATTAAATTAGGACCATCCTTACTTCTTGGAAAAATTTAGAACTCTTTAGTAAGTAGAGTATTTTCGGTTGTTAAAATATCTTCTCTTATAGGGTGGGCGATAAATCCCTACTATAGCAACAAAATTCTCAGTATTCTAACCACCACTAAGCACCATTCGCGGGATTAAACACAATTGTAGCGGGTTACTTTCATCTGCTCTTCGTCGTTCTGAGTGTAGCGATGTATGCATAAAGTGAAAGTTTTATTGCAGATATCAAATTTCTAAAATATTATAATAACATTTTTTTTGTTTTAATACTTTTTGAATGAAGACACGCAAAGACATTACCAGTGCAAAAAAATGTGGCATTGGAGACTTAATTTAAAAACTGGGAACAATTTTCATAGAGAAATAGCAGGACGAGAACGTGTTCCTTGTCAAGTAGTGGACAGGGTATCAAAGTTATTTGTAGAAGACCTACCATCAACGTAGAGCAGCTGTATTCATTGTGGAAGAAAAAGAAAAATAACAGATCGTAGAGACAGATTATTAGAAGATCATTAGAGAACCGACAAATTAAATCGAAATATCGACACGAACTGTGCAATCTCGATCGTACGAGGAGAAGGTTAAAGTCGCCGACTAGCGAAAAAACGAAGATTGACCGGGAGGATGACGAAAATGAGATTACAATGGGCGAAACGGCATAAAAATCTCACGGTTCAGAAGTGAGAAAAGCTATGCATCCTTATTTTATTAGGTGCGCAACTAAGTTCTCGCTGTTTTTCAAGAGATGGCTCCAGTAGTAAGTGCTGGTCGATTGTGACATAACCAAAACGTCATGAACCAAGCTTAGACGTATTGTAAACAAACCG